>CM055035.1:1511762-1516762 GCA_029204005.1 Salix udensis
AAGAGGAGCTGAGGAGGCGGCATGAAATTTTGTGAAGAAGGGGAATATTTAACAAAAAAAACATTGAAATTTTATGATATTTATGTTGCGTTTAGTTAAGGTGGAATTGAGAGAAATTCTTAATTTGTATGATAAAACTTTACTTCAAAATTATTTAAGGTATGATTTATTACAAATAATTGTTACAGTACAGGTTACTCAGGCAACATGGAAGAATTTCTGAAAATTTTGATTGACGATGACGCCAAGATTGCATCAATATTATCTCTCAAGGCAGCAACAGATCAACGGCCAATCTCTGTCGGCAAGTGCTTGTGCATATTACAACTGTTAAATGAAACATCCTTCCCAACCCCTCCCTCCATTAAGATTTAGTGTATGTAATTATCTTGGGGACAGCTGATGTAAACATTTTTAAGGATTCTCGTAAGCATGCAACATACACTGGCTAAAGACAAACTATGTTTTCCCCTCACTTTGGAACTGCTCTCTTATTATCTGATTGGTCATGCAGTTTGGATCGTAGTTTTTTTTTTTCGTTTCGTTTCGGCCAAAACATTTTGTACAGTTAAAAAAACAAGACAAAATAGCATCGTTTTTACTTTAATTTAAATTTTAGCTCGTTGCGGATTTTTCAGCTAAATTTCGGCCAAAACGTTCCGGTTCCGTTTCGGCCAAATAGTATTTTTTTAAATAATAAATAATTTTACAATATCAATCATATCTCTTAATCCGACCGTTAGATTAAGATGATATTTTACGAGGAGTATCTTGACATATTTATATATATTATATTAAAATTTCAAAGCAATCAGAGAATATAATGACCTTGCGAAATTAATGATGACATTCTCGTAATATTATAAATGTTCATAATTTTGTTCAGAAAAATTATTTTATTGTTTTTTTATTAAATTATACCATTTTAAATATTTTATTTTTGGATTTGAGCTAAAAAAATTTTGAATTAATATATTTAATTAGATAGATAGATAGATAGATAGATAGATAGATAAACAGTACAACCCTAAAACTGCATGCCAAAACACTCCGAAACTGAAACATTTTATTTCAATTGAAAAAATGAAGCACCAACCGAAATAGCATTGACAGCGTTGGTTTCGATTTATTGTTTTAGTAGTTTAGATTTTTGAAGTTCTATTGCCAATCTATTAGCCCCATCTGTCTCCTGGTCTAGCATGAATGTCACTCAGTTTCTCATGAACACCGTTGGTGTCACAGTTCCATCAATTTCCTTTTGAATAAGGTTGATGTGGTTAGATCTTTGTGTTTGTAAGTGGTGTTCGTCCTCTTGTGTAAACTTAAATACGTTAGTTGCTATAAAGATTTCTAAAAAGTACCGAATAATGAGAGCTGCATGGAGAAGATGATGTCCGGGTGTCAAAGCGGGTGTGAGATCGAATATTGTCGGCACGTGTATAAGATGCACATAGTATTCGGTAGTAAATAATAATAATAATAATAATAATAATAATAATAAATGGTATATTATTTTAGTATTTTTATAGTCAACTCTTTTATTTTGTCTTATTTGAAAGCAGATTAGTATTGAACCGACCCAAAAACCAAATCGACCAAGAAACACTATTGTAATCCATCATGAAAACACCCACAAGCTACAGTAACTGACTTTGACCTCACAAGTTTAATAGGTAGTCTGTTCGTCGGTCAGTCTCTCCCGGCGGGCCATTGTCGAAGTTGAAGCAAATTACAGTTTACTTTTAGCAGCATTGTCTCCAAATTGATCTGCTGTCGTTTTGTTTTTGCAGATAAAAACGATTCAGAAAAGGAATGAATTGCTTTATCATAAGACTTTTGATATTGTCCAGAAAACTTTCTGCATTTGCAGCAGATGATAAATAGCTGAACAGCTTTCGGCAATGCTTTTGTAATTACCTCTTTGCACGTTGATCAGTTACTTACTTGTGTCTTCTTTTTCAGTGGAAAGGTTATAAATGCTGTAAGAGCTGTGGAAATCCGATGCTTGTAAAGATTGAATCAGCTGGTCGGGCATTGTGGTGGCTTTTATTTTCAGTATTCACTTGATTTTAAATTTATTTTCTTCCGATATTTGGTTTATAATTAGTTTGTACTTGGTTTTATAAATTAATTTTGTTATCGTATAATTAATTAAAAATAATAATTTTAAAAAAATGAAATTCTAAAATCTAGTATAGTTCATAATATAAATCGCGAATTGGCCGATTTAATATGTGTTTTTTTTTAAATAAAAAAAAATTGATATTGAATATTATTTTTAAGTTAAATCATTACTTTTAATGATTGTTTTGGGACATGTGATATTGAATATTAGAATTTTGTATACCCATTGAAGTTGATTGAAATTTTGTTTTGGGACATGTGAATTGGTAATCTCTAGATAACAAACATAAAACCGGATCACTAAGTTGTACCTCGGGCCTCTAAAGTGCACAACTAATTATCAGCTTTCAGTGACTCTAGAAATTATAATATTTGAATTAATGATCTCTAGATAACAAACCTAAAATTAGATCACACATCTCAATTAATATCATGGGCCTCTAAAGTGAATAATCAATTATCAACCTTTAATGACTCTGAAAATTATAAAATTTGAATCGATAATCTCCAAATAACAAACCTAAAATCAAATTATTGAGTTATATCACTCATGATTATAAATTAGAACATGACATGATCGGTTTTCCCATCTAACATCAGAGTTACTACTATTAAAATCATTAAAATCCAATAAAATCTTTATATCATCATCATCTTTATCCGTCTAGATCTTGTTCCTTGAGAATCAAAATCCAAGAAGATAATTAAATAAGAATGAAGGGAAGCCGAACACAAGAAATTTCCTGTCCTGATGCATGTATGTTTGGGATCATATGAGATTCAACTTTGTAAAAGTCCCCTTGTACGTTTGAGGTCAGCTTTTTGACTTTTGAGGACTTCTTTCCCTTTTTTTCACTTTTTCTTTTCTTTTTAGTTGTGTAAAGAAAGATATTGTATTTTATTTAAATAAATAAAAAATCAGGTAGACAGGAGGATACCAATCTACAAATTGTTAGCAGTGCAATACAAAAAATTAAAACAAATTTATTTGAAATTTGAAATTTTTTTATATATTTTTAAATCATTTTGATGTATTAATATCAAAAATATTTAAAAAAATATATTTTAATATATTTCTAAATCAAAAATATTTTTAAAAATAACACTCTCAAACATGCCTGTAGAGTTGATCTTTGTGGATTAGTTAGTCAATCAACTTAACCATTTATCATCATTATTTACTAATCACACAACCAGGAAGTCAATTGCTTGAGTCAATGAGAATTATTAATCAAAAACATATATAGGGCATGCAAAATTTACTGTAAATGGCACTTGGTTTCAAAATTAATTAAGTTTTATAGGGGTAATGTTATGTTTTCATTTGGTTTTTTGTTATAATTGGGTGGATAGAGAGGTAAAGTAGTCTTGAAAGTAATTAAAAACTTATTAAAAATTTAGAGCACATTAAATAATTGACTAAATTAAAGTCGGTTTCATAACTCATTTAGGTTTCTTTGGAAGGTATTTTTGTATTTTCATATAATTTTTTTTTGTTATAATTTAATAGGTAAAGAAGTAAATTGGTCCTTAAAATATTAAAAAATTATTAAAAATTCAACCTTGCCACGCACGTGGAAGGTTCAGCGGAGTTTCGGTGACACGTGAAGTGTTATCCAGTGACTGACAATTTTTTTTCACCATGTTGATTGATTGCTCTCATGAATTATTTTCTTTTTTCTCTTCCCTTGAAATTTATACTCACATTGAAAATTTAAGGGTTGTCCAATTAGTTGAATATATTTGAGTATATGTCCTCATTTGTTTGAGTTTTTAATTTGTGTTCTTGGATCCTTTGCAAGTTTTTTTTTTAATTGCATCCCTTAACCTAAGTTTTTTAATTTTTAAATTTGATCTGTATTCTCTTTTTTTCTTCATTTCTTTCTTGTTTTTTTTGTGAATTTTCAATTGTTTTAAATTTTATCCTTTAATCAAAATTTTAAATTTTGATAATTTCTTTAGATTTGGTTTTCATTTTCTTAGTGGTTTCTTCTATAATTATTATGTGAAATCAATTTTTCTTTTCAATTTAGCTCTTCATTACAAAATTTCCCATCCTTCAATTTGCTTTTTTTTCAAATTTGATCCATATTATTTGAATTGCTATTTTTTTTTTCTTTTGAATCTTTTTTTTGTGATTGTTTTTTTAGTCTGACATTTAATTTATTAAAATTTGGTCTTCATTAAAGACCTGGGTCATAGATTAACATCATTTTTTTATACTTTTTTCTTTATGGATTTATTTTTTTTGCTTTTTTTATTTCCATCATTTAACATAGTAAAATTTATATAGGTAGTCTAATATATATATATAATAAACAATGGTCAAAAAATAATTGCAAGATTAAAGTTCTGTGAGAAGCAATTGAAAAAAATATTTTGCAGCATAAAAAATATGGAGCACAAACTTGCTATTTCATTTTTTTATGAATTTTAATTATAAAATCCAAGTTGAGAAAATTAAAGAAAAGAGCAAACTTTTCTAACTATTTGTAATCATACCCCTTTTAGAATTATTTCACAGTATACAAATTCCACCTCTATAGTCTCAACCATCCCACCAATCGTAGTTATTAAACATAACCGATATGGTGAGTTAGGTCTAAAATATAGATTAATTCTATTTTTGTTTAAATTATTTTGGATATTGACCCAATTAAATTTAAAAAATAAAATGATTTGCATAAAATTAAGCTATGAGAAACACTTGTAGACAGTGTAGGCAACAATATCGTGGACCACATTGATGGGAATCACCATAAAAAATCATATTTAAGAATTGTACAATGGAGAAACAGCAACCTCACCGTTGTCTTCTTGTCAATCATTTGTATGGAATAATCTGCTTTTAGATTCCATTTAATTTTGGTTTTGTG
>CM055035.1:1521762-1532649 GCA_029204005.1 Salix udensis
ATAAATAATTAAATATATTTATATATAATAGTAGAATAAAAACAAAACATGATTTATTCAAATATTAAATTCATTTATTGTATTTTATTCTGAGTGTTCATGTCAGTCCTCTTTCTATCTCTCTTTTTCTCTGTTTCTTTCTTTTTGCTTTATTTCATGCACCTGACAGCTTTAATAAAACATCTCCAAAACTTTAACAGGGCTTGCAAGCTTTAACCTATTGTCGGGTCTCCTCACTAATTTATTGTTAAGATACTATTTAGCATTGAATTTCAAATTTATTTTAAAAAAATATTTTTTTTTTATTTTTTATTCTTTATTTTAAATTAAAAAAAAATAGTATTTTAATATATTTTTAAATAAAAATTAATTTTAAAAATAATTTCAATCATACTTTCAAACCATCAGTGACTGTCTGCTATCTTACAATCTTGTGTGCTGACATGAACTTCCTCTTTAATTAATTACTAATATGATTAATTATAAATATTCCACAAGCTTGGGCCATGGTCTAACACATGAATTTAAACAGAGCTGAGAAGGATTGAATTGACATCAAAACATTAAGAATTAAGAAATAAGAAGATTATGAAAGAAGCATTTTCATTTACTTTAATGTCTTTTTTGACTTGGGAAAATTAATGTTTAATGTCTTAAAAACAAAGTAGATGATGGTTGTTTAATGAATATTATAAGACAAGTTATGTCTTCAAGTTCTTATAGTTATTCCAATTGACCATGGAGTAAAAGCAACAATGCTATAAAATACGTTTAATTGTTTTTGTGCTATAAAAAATATAAATTTTCTTGATTTTTTTGTTTTAAATTAATATTTTTTGTATTTTTAAATCATTTTGATAAACTATTATAAAAATATTTTTTAAAAATATATATATATAATATAATGAATTTATTTATTTTAAATGTGGTAGTATGATGTAGAGAATATATCTTTAATATAGCTTAAAAATTACTATAATATAATTTATATATAAACTAGTTTGAAAATATCTTTTGTTTTTTAAATTATAAATTAAAAAAGTTTGAACAAGGATTCATTCGTTGAATCTATGTAAAAAAATAAAGGAAAGTGAAATTTAATATTAAAAAAAATCACAGATTCCAAAGCTATTCTCCATTATAAAATCTAAGGTTAGGGAGGTTAAGTGTTAACTTCTTAACTTTTCACTCCCGTGAACCTTAAATGATGGCAATTTAACCCCTCACCTGCTCAAGAGTGTAGCAACTTTTATTTAAATTCTTTTTGTACTTTTTATAAATACATTTAAAAAAATGATATTTTGTAATTATTCTAATGTACTATCGTTAAAAAATATATAAAGAATATCTTAATATATTTGCAATTAAAAAACATTTTAAAAAGCATTCTAGATAAACCAATTCCTTATAAATTAAGAAAAAATAAAAAAATCCCAATGATAATATATTAAATTCTAACTACTTTAATTAAATACATTTTAATGGTTTCCATTAGTCCTTCATTAGCAAAAACAATTGCTAGTTTAGTGACTAATAAAAGCTGGAGCTCTACAAGTATGACCTAATCCAATATATATATATATATATATATATATATATATATATAGAATTATCATCATCATTATCAATAGTAATCACAATAATTAAGTTAATGACTCACAGTAATGATGTAGATAATTGGAGAAAGGAACAAAAAGTTTGTGGCAAGTGAAAGACATTTGAGTATCAGTTGATTTAGTTAAAATCAGATCGCAATTATTTTTCAAGTACTATTAATTTTATCATAATCTTCTTGTTTGTGTTAGCTGAAAAAATTATTCTTTGTTATTTTCCCCTTAACACTACTCAGTTGATGTTGAACAATTATAAGGATTCCATAGGGATATTTTATTTATGAGAATAAATGTTTTATTCCTTGCCAAAAACCATGCATGATTGCTAACTACTGAGATGATGCTGACCTAATTAATATTTTCTTGGCATTTTTAAATATGGTCTAGTGTTTGCTGCCGTTGTTAATTATTAGTGTTTTTTTTAATATTGATCACTGTTTTATAATATAAAAAAGAGGTAAAAGGAGATATAAAACGTATTTAGTTAAAAAGATAAAGACAATAACATAAAATATAGTTTTAAAGTGAAATTTTTATATACTTCGATAACAAGAAATATAAAGAAGTTCCCAAGGAACATGATGTGATGACAAAGATTTTATGATTTGTATAGTAGTTCTCGAGTTCGAGTCAAGGCGTGCATCCCCTGTAAGAGTCTGGGATAGCCAGAGTTTTATCCGCTCACCTAGACCTACAAAATATGTTTTTTGAGGAATGAGGTTTCTTCGCATCCAAAAAATATATAAAGAAACATGTTTTTTTTTCTTATTCTTATTGTCTTCGTCTCTTCTATCATTTTCAAGACTCTAAGCTTTCATGTAAAAATAAATAAATAAATAAATACTAATATGAAGCTTTTTACTATATATTATGGTGGCCAAATTGGACCGGCACTAGACTAGCAAATAGGTTGTTGGGACAAGGGGATTAGCTTATTCATTTGGTATGACTAGAAAGTCTCTACATGAACTTGGACCACTACATCTAGCAACCCGCATGATCAAAATATAAAGCAGTGCCTGGCCAAAAGTCTTACAAAAGTTTCTGGTAAAACTTTTGTCTAATTTCTTGTAGGAAGCTATGATTTTCCACCGAGACATCTTTATGATTTCTCTAAAGTTTTCATCATTTGAAGGTAAATGGTGGAATTATTTAGTTAGAGGGTGTTTGGGAGTGTGGTTACGGTTGTTTTTTAAAGTGTTTTCGTTTAAAAATACATCAAAATGATATTTTTTTTATTTTTAAAAAAATTATTTTTGACATCAGCACATCAAAATGATCTAAAAACACCATAAAAATTTCATTTATAATAAAAAAAATTCAAAATTTGGCCAAACGACAGTTCAACCGCTTAGTCAAGCAGGTACTTAGTATATATCCCTTGACCGCCATAGATGTTAATTAATTTTCATATAGCTAGGTAAACCATACTTAGTAATCAATCACCATGGAGTTTAGCTTAAAACAGATTATAATAAATATAAAATATTTATTTTGAAATATAATACACAAGAAATTCACATTAACAAAACAGGATGACTATGACCGCCCAACCCAAGATATATAATATTATAATAAGGATATCTATATCGATAGAGCTTTGTACTTGGCCACGTCTGAACTCAAATGAGATTTGAGTTTAGCAGAGGCTCGAGTCAAAGGGGGGATCGCTTCTTTCCTTCTCATCAGCAAAGCAATGATCAAGTAGCAGCTATAGACATGCAAAGCAATAGCAGCACCACCAACAACAAGAATCAGCCTCAAACTAGCCATACATCAACAAGCCGTTCGTCGGACTCCGGCGAGGCTTGCGGAGGAGGAAACAAGTGGGCATCAAAGCTTCTTAGTGAGTGTGCGAGAGCAATCTCGGAGAAGGACTCCAGCAAGATCCACCATCTTCTATGGATGTTAAATGAGCTTGCCTCTCCTTATGGAGACTGTGATCAGAAACTGGCATCTTATTTCCTGCAAGCTCTATTTTGTAAGGCTACCGATTCCGGTCAACGGTGTTTCAAAACCCTAGCAACAGTGGCTGAGAAGAGCCACTCCTTCGATTCAGCCAGGAAACTGATACTAAAATTCCAAGAGGTAAGCCCGTGGACTACTTTCGGTCATGTAGCTTCAAATGGTGCAATTTTGGAGGCCTTGGATGGGGAAAGCAAGCTTCACATAATTGATATCAGCAACACTTTTTGCACACAATGGCCTACTTTGCTAGAAGCTTTAGCCACAAGAAATGACGAGACGCCGCGATTAAAACTCACCGTCGTGGTAACTGCTGGCATTGTGAAATCAGTCATGAAAGAAATAGGCCAAAGAATGGAGAAGTTTGCTAGGTTGATGGGAGTTCCCTTTGAGTTTAACGTGATTAGTGGGCTGAATCACATAGGTGAGCTCACAAAGGAAGGGCTAGGCGTTCGAGAAGATGAAGCAGTGGCGATAAACTGCGTTGGGGCATTGAGAAGAGTTGAGTTGGATGAAAGAAACTCGGTGATCCAGCTGCTCCGATCACTCAGCCCTCGAGTTGTGACAATTGTTGAGGAAGAAGCTGACTTTTCTAGCTCGAGATACGACTTCGTCAGGTGCTTTGAAGAGTGCCTGAGGTTTTACACACTGTATTTTGAGATGCTGGAGGAGAGCTTTGTCCCGACTAGTAATGAGAGGTTGATGCTGGAGAGGGAAAGTTCCAGGAACATAGTTAGGGTTTTGGCTTGTGATGAAGAAAATGGTGGGGGAGAGTGTGAGAGAAGAGAGCGGGGAATCCAATGGTCTGGGAGGCTCAGGGAGGCATTTTCACCCGTTGGATTCAGTGATGATGTCGTCGATGATGTCAGGGCATTGCTTAAGAGATACAAATCTGGGTGGGCACTTGTGCTAGCTCAAGGAGATAATCACGAGTCAGGAATTTACCTGACATGGAAAGACGAACCTGTGGTGTGGGCTTCTGCATGGAAACCCTAAAAGGGTTATGGCCGGCAAGAACACCACCATCTCTGTGATCAGCGTGGCAATTTATTCAGAAGATGGGCCATATATGAACACATATTGATTAATTATAGAGTATACTGCTTTCGTTTTTCATTTCTTCTTCTTAATTATTCATGCATTTTGTATCTTTTGCGATCCAACTTTTCTTAATTTTCTTATATTGCTTTATGCTTGGGAGTTTGTGTTTCTTTTCGACAACTTTAGATCATTGTATTTGTTTGAAGGTGTTTGCAGTACTTGTGCCTCTTTTTTGCAGTTCCATGGCACCCCTTTCCCTTTTGGCTCGCCTCCTCAGTATCTTTCTCTGCATCCCATAGTGGGCAATTTGTAAGAAACATTAGCAATCCATTAATTTTATTTTTATTTTTTTCTTACAACCGGGGTGTTCGGGCCAGCTTACGCACACCACAATTAATTTTCAGATTCACTGAACACTCTGCAAGCCCAGTAGACAAGTAAGGCAGCACGAGAATAGACTTGCACAGAGAGGATCGAACTCGAGTGCAGAGGAAGGACCCTTCCCCCGTTAGGCCAAGACCTCGAGTGCACAATCCATTAATTTATTCTTAGAAAGTGGTGTGATTTAATCAAATCATTCATATGATTAAGTTTCTATCCAAACAAGAATAGAACTTCCTATAAATAAATAAATAAATAAATAAAAATAATCCTGTTAGTCCCTTCGTTTATGTCGTAATGTTTATTGACAAATCCTAAGTTGATTGCTGCAGATATATATATTAGCTCACAACAGGTGAGCTCGAATATGCATGGGAAGATCGAGTTTGGTGTGTAGCTTATGTATTATTTCTGACCTTGTTTTCATCTTCCTGCAACTTCCATGGCAGCACAAGAAACAAATTAGACAGATGATCCTTCTTAAGTTCTTATTAGAATATTATAATGTCCACCAAAACCTTGCTAGGTGGTGATATATATGCCTGCCTCATTAAAAAATAATTAATTTTGGACTTCATTGTTGATTGCGATCGAGCGGCCTGCAAGAGCCCCCACCCCATTTATTAATGCCTAAGCCTCTAATCTATATTTGGATTCGATTTTTTTTAATGAAAAGATATATGTTATATTTCATTTTTTTTATAAAGAAATAATCGAATTCAAGATCTCTTGTAGTGCTCGTTTGGTTGTATCGTGGTAGCTCGTGCTTTTTAAAATGTTTTTAAAATTGCGTTTGACATGAAAACAAAATATTAAAATACTATTTTCAAAGTGTTTTTGGATGATTTTGATTAATTTGGTGATATAAAACTTTTTAAAAATATATAATTTATTATGTAATGGAATAGGATTGCCCCTCCTTGTATAGATTTAAGATCCAACCAGCCTTCTAATGAACCGAAGAAATTGAGCTACAAATTAATTGGTCTTAACTATGTTAATTAAAGCATAAGAAATACCTAAATAAACTAATATTTAAAAAAAATCATCCTAATGCGATTAGATTTTAAATAAATGACATTATGATAACGAATTGAATTACTCTATAGTTTATTGGGTCCAAAAAGATTAAATTAATTGAACTTATTTGCAAGGTGGTGATGAGCATATCCCTACATAGTAGCTAGGAGATGACATTTTCAATGATGCATAATTTATTGAATTATTTGTCCCAAATCAAAATAAGAATATCTTCTCTTCCCTGCGATGACGATGGCTAGCATAATATAATTGCCAATTGATTAGAAACTTTCTTAACCAACACAAGTTCTTAATTTTATATGATAGTTGGTTGTCAAGCTAATGAGAAACCAGAAATACGATGCTAATTACAATTAGAGATCTCACCAGCTATGCAGTGTGTGACCACATTCTTTTGAGCAATATCTAAACTACTAGCAAAGGGTGCTAGCTTCTTGGATTAGGTGATCTACTAGGAGATGTCCCCGGCCGTAGCTATCACCATGATTAGGTCTTTTTTTTTCATTTCACTCTTAACCTAACACATCTGCACAAATAATTAATTATCGGTTGTCATTTTTTCCTTTCCATTCACCAAGCCAGCTAATCTATCAGTTAATGTTTATATTATTCTCTAGTACACCTCCTAAAGTTAAAGTTTTTTGGGCTTAAAACTTGCACATAAGTCCACATTACCTTGTGCTTGATTTTTATCAAATAAAATGAGGGTGATGAGATTCGAACTCGTGACCACTAGGTCAACAAGGCTCTAATACCATGTCAGGGAATCATCTCACTTAAGAGTTTAAGTTATTAAGTAAGGCCCCGGAATATGATTTATATTATTCTCTAACACACCTCCTCAAGTTAAAGTTTTTTGGGCTTAAAACATGCACATAAGTCCACATTACCTTGTGCTTGATTTTTATCAAATAAAATGAGGGTAATGAGATTCGAACTCGTGACCACTGGGTCAACAAGACTCTGATTACATGTCAGGGAATCATCTCACTTAAAAATTTAAGTTATTAAGTAAGGCCCCGGAATATGATTTATATTATTCTCTAACACACTCTCTCAAATGAAAGTTATTTGGGCTTGAAACTTGCACACATATCATATTATTTTATGCTTGATTTTTATCAAATAGAAAAAGAGTGGTGAGATCCGAACTCGTGATCGCTGGATTAACAAAGCTTTGATTTCATATTAATGAATCATCTCACCTAAAAACTTAAGCTATTAAGTAAAATCCCAGAATATAATTTATATTATTTTCTAATAAGGATAAGCTATATTATAAGAATTGGTAATCATAGATTGAAGATTATACATTTTCCATTTCAAAGAACCTATTGGTTAATTTCTGTACATATGATGACGTGTCACGAAAATATTGAAGAGCAAGGGTGCTATTGGAAAAGGGATAAAAGAGAGGATATATTTGTGAGGAAATATATGCATAAATTGACATAAAGAAAAGGAAAAGTGACCAGGAAGAGACCTTGGTGGCAAACAGATGAGAACCAAGCAGATCCCATGTTTGCTTTTGCGTCTAGTGATTTGAAAAGCATATTTGCCTTTAAGTGATTATTTCTGATTGTGGTTGAGGTTATTTTTGAAAGTATTTTTGGTTTAGTATTTTTAAAAATTATTTGTAACATCAGTATATCAAAATGATCTAAAAATACCAAAAAATTTAATTTAATGTGAAAAATAAAAATAATTTTTTTTTAATTTTTTTATATAAACACTTTCTAAAAATAATCTCAAAAAACCATCATAAATCGTCATACTTGTCTGCAAGCTTTAGGCCAACATTATATAGTGGAAAACAACTTTTCTTGATTTAGATAGGACCTCTGCCATTTTTCACCTACATTTCTGTGATGGATCGTCTATGAACTCTCTCTTCAAGAACCCATTCACACGAGCTCACTTGCCGTCAAACACGTTTGGACACATAATAATAAGAGCCTTCTTCCCTCTTCTTCAAATAATTTGTCTACTACACTGTCGTTGATGGATGGATCAGCTCGGTATCTTGTCGATTTGACCCGATCCTTGATTTAAACTAGTTTTTACGAGCCATAAACCCGCGCTCCGCCGCAGGGATTAAATTTTTTTTTTTGTCTAATTTTAATACATATAATTTTTTATTTTGTATTTTGGTTTTATTTTTTTTTATTTTATAGTTTAGTTTCTAAAAAAGTAAAATTACTGAGACACCTCACTAACAATTCATGGTTTTTGTCTTATAGGGGGTATATACGTACTTATACAACACGTGGTGTGCATCAGCTGACTCGGACACCCGGATTATAAAAAAAAGGTCCGAGGATTAGTCATGGTTCGCTTAAGCTCATCCAGAAACCCCGGTTATAAAAAAATATATAAGTAAAAAAAAATTCTGAAATTAGTCGCGGTGCTCTTAAGCTGGATCGGAGATCCCGAAAAAAAAATATAAGTGAACATAAAAAAGTATAAGTAAAAAAATAGTAAGTTCATCCGGGGATTAGTCGTGGTGCGTCCAAGCTGGCCGGGACACCCTGATTATCATAAAACAAATTTGATCCGGGGAGTGGTGGTGGTACGCTTAAGATTGCCCGGAGATCCTGGTTATAAAAAAAATATTTAAGTGAAAAAAAAACAAAAAAAAAACTATAAACATGAAAGAATTGTAGAAATCCATATTGTTTTTAAAAAAATTCACTTCAAGAATTAGTCGTGGTGTGCTTAAGCTGACCTGAAGACCCCGGTTATAAAAAAAATGTGTAAGTGAACAAAACAATAGTATAAGAAAAAAAAAGGAAAAAATGTACCAGCGAGAAAGCACTTTAGAAAAAAAAAATGGGTCTAGGGATTGTCGTGGTACGCATAAATTGGCATGGACACTGTGGTTATAAAAAAAAAAAATTAGATCTGGGGATTAATCGTGGCGCTCTTAAGCTAGCTCGGATACCCTAATTAAAAAAAAATAAGTGGAAAAAGAAAAAAAATATAAAAAAGTATAGCAGGGAAAAAAATGTTTTGGGGAAAAAAACGAAAAAAATATAATAAGAAAAAAAAAACATAATAAGGAAAAAAAACAAAAAAAAGAGAGGCAAAAAACAGGGAAAAAAACATTGTAGCGGGAAAAGCATTGTTTCAATCAACAATGCTATGTGTGGGGAGCTACAGTGCTTTCACCACACCATTTACAATCCATATTGTTTTTAAAAAAAATCGGTCCAGGAATTAGTCATGGTGTGTTTAAGTTGACCCGAAAACCCGAGTTATTAAAAAAAATTTGGTCCGGGCATAAGGAAAAAAATGTATAAGTGAACAAAAAAAAGTATAAGGAAAAAAAATTAAAAAAAAATAATAAATTGGTCCAAGGATGAGTCGTGATGCTCGCAAGCTGGCCTGGAGATCCTGGTTATCAAAAAACAATTTGGTCCGGGGATTAGTCGTGGTGCGCTTAAGGTAACCCATAGAGCATGGTTATAAAAAGAATATATAAGTAAAAAATAATAATAATAAAAAGCTTAAGTTTGCTCAGAGACCATGGTTATAAAAAAATATATAAGTTAAAGAAAAAATATATAAGTGTGAAAGCATTGTAGCAATCCATATTGTTTTAAAAACAAATTCGTTCCGGGAATTAGTCGTGGTGTACTTAAGCTGACCCGTAGACCCCAGTTGTAAGAAAAAAATGTATAAGTGAACAAAACAAAAGTATATGAAAAAAAAAAGGAAAAAAAAGTATCAGCGGGAAAACACTTTAGAAAAAAAAAAGGGTCGAGGATTAGTCGTGGTACCCATAAGCTGGTCTGGACACCCTGGTTATAAAACAAAATTGGATTCGGGGATTAATTGTGGTGCACTTAAGCTAGTCCGAACACCCCGATCATAAAATATATATATATATATATATATATATATATATATATATATATATATAAGTGCAAAAAGAAAAGAAAATTAAAAAAAGTATAACAAGAAAAAAATATTTCATGGAAAAAATGAAAAAAAATATAAACAGAAAAAAAAAACAGAAAAGAATGAAAAAAAAACTATAAAAAAAATTAGATCCGAGAATTAATTGTGATGTGCTTAAATTAGCCCAAACGCCCCGATTATAAAAAACAAATAAAATTATGTATAAGTAGAAAAAGAAAAAAAATATAACTAGTAAAAAAAAATATTTCATGAAAAAAAATAATTAGAAAAAAAAAGAAAAAAAAAAGCAAGAAAAAAAAAGAAAAAAAATAATTAGAAAAAAAATAAAAATGAAACGTAATCGGAAAAAAAAAAAAAAAGGAAAGCACTGTTGAAATTGTGGGGAACTACAGTTAAACAAAATTGGATCCGGGGATTAATTATGGTGCACTTAAGCTAGTCTGGACACCCCGATCATATATGTATATATAAATTAGTGCAAAAAGAAAAAAAAGAAAAAAAGTATAACCTGAAAAAAAATATTTCATGGAAAATAATGAAAAAAAATATAATCAGAAAAAAATGAAAAATAAAAACAGAAAAAAATGAAAAAAAAACTATAAAAAAATTAGATTCGAGAATTAATTGTGATGTGCTTAAATTAGCCTAAACACCCCGATTATAAAAAAAAAATACAATTATATATAAGTATAAAAAGAAACAAAATATAACCAACAAAAAAAATATTTCATGAAAAAAAATAATTAGAAAAAAAAAGAAATAAAAAAACAAAAAAAAAGCAAGAAACGAAAAAAAAAAGAAAAAATAAATAAAAATGAAACGTAATGGAAAAAAAAAGGAAAAAAAAAAGGGAAAGCACTGTGGAAATCCACAGTGCTTTCTGTGGGGAACTATAGTGAATTCCCCACACGGTTTAGTTTCTTTT